>VNJU01000844.1:0-44958 GCA_008042675.1 Drosophila seguyi
TGCATCAGACAATTTGATTTGCCTGACGAGCGGCACGCCCACAAAAATAGAACCTCAAGTCGTCGTCGAGGGGAAATTGCCAACTTCCGGAAAAAGTGTCGCTGTTCCCTGGCACTTAATGTGTTTTCAATAAATTTCAGATGCGCCAAAACGCACATAAGCGCAAAAAAGAAGTCAAACGTCAAACTTTGCCACGCAATTCAAATTTTTCACGCACACAAAGTAACGGAAACCGGAAATGAGTATGGCGCCCCAGCGCCGAAGGAGTACCCGTGGTGGAAAGTACCACAGCAGTGATGCGTTTAAAAATACATAAATCTATATATTTGAGGGGAAAATTCGTGATGTAAATATATATTTTATAAAACTTTATTTTCATACTTGAATAATTTTAATTCTTCTAATATTTATTTAATAACATTCTCTTGAAAATTTGTTATACAAAAATGTAAATTTTGTATTATGCAATTTTCATTTATACTTCAAGCACATTAATTTTAAAAAATCAAAGTTTCTTAATATAAAAATTGGGTACTGTTGAGTTTTTAAATTTTTTCCGCCAGCAAAAGAGAGTGATTTGTGTGGGCGCCTAAGAGAGAGCCAGAAAAATGAGCAGGCGGCAAGGCAGGAACGCGTGGCATGCGTGAAACATGCCCGAAAGCATAACAACAATTGCGGCTAATTAATAAAGTTGCTCCTACTCGACCTCCGGTTGGATCCCATTTACAATTGATATGTAATTATAATTACCAACATCAATCACACTCCAGGCGAGGCTGCAAAGTGAAATGCAAGGGGAAGCCATAAAGTGGTTTAGCCGGCTTTTCAGAACAATTCAATAAAGTTCTTAGGCTGTTGCCGCTTTCAGCTGACCCGAAATTCGTATCTGAAATTGCCAGCGAAAGGCGAGATTTATTGAGCTGAGCTGCGATTCCCAACAAAAAATTCACTTGCAGAATGCGTAAAATAAAATGATTTACGGGAAGCTTTTTCTCGAATAACAATGCATAATTTCACCTGCAGGTCAAGCATCTGATAAAAATCGTAAATCTGTAAAAGGGGCACAAGAAGATATTTATTTTTGCATTTGTTCGTATATTTCTGTATTAAATGCATTGAAAAAATTCATAAAAATCGGAGTATACATTCTTCTTTAGGTAAACAAAAATGTTGCCTTTGGACATTAGTATATTGATAAGTGTTTCCAATAAGTAGTCACCATGTTCGCTCTCTGTAGAGTAGTTAAAACTCTCATTACATAATTCGATAGGTATTACTTTAAGTGCATTAAGGTACTCCCACCGGTTGATCATGTTTTTGTTGCTGCTTTCTCCGTTATTTACCTTGCGACACCTTTTAGTTGGCGCTCTCTTCGAACCTCTGCAGTTGCAGGTATAAGTTCGATCCACCCAGGGTTGAACATTACCGGCACCGAACATGTTCGGAACGACTTTGATATAAGCAGTGCTGACCGCCTTTATTAACTAGATTTTATGTAATAATAAGCTAAATATAAAAAAAGGAATGCTGAAATCCAATCTGTAACCGATAATGTGCACACAATTATTTTCTTAATTAATTAAAACTAACATTACTCTTTAGTTCAGCCTTCTCTTGTCCTGAGTATTTCACTTTTTTGTAATGTATTTCATTGTGCACTCACCCTGAAAAAAGTATTGTTTCACATTTAAAAAAATGGGATGGCCTAAAAAGTATTAAAGTATTTTTATTTGATATTTATAATTATAAAAACACCCTCAAAATAAATAATAAATATATTTTTCCTTTCAAATTTGAAGGATGCCATGTCTTGCTTAAATAAGTTGGACTAGTGCAGGTGTTGTGTGGTGTTTGGGCATATTAGTCTGGTAATTGTTAAGAATAATAACTATTTATTTTTTAATTTTAGCTATTTCTGGCAATTTTAGTCATCCTCACCGGCTGAAACAACGACCAATAGTAGTTGACAACACTGACGGAATTAACAGAAGTGAGAGCAACAGAATTTGGTGAATGTTATTTACAGAGAGAGTAACAGAGTATCTGTATCTCTTCTTGTGTAAAAACCTATAAATACGGGTGCAAGATACAAATTTGAAGTTGGTGGCTATGCGGCGGGATGCCCAGAAAAACCGTTTAAATTCAGAAAATAAAACTCGTGGCGTGCGGTTGTTACCAACAGGTTCTCCTCAGCGCGGAAAAGTTTAAATTTCGAAAGAAGACCGAAACGTGCACCGTGTGAATTCGCAAAATTTTGGCGGTGCCTCTTCACTGAGACCCAAAATTTAAAGATTCCCGACGATAGGTCATTCGAAAACGGTTTGAACCAAAAACCAAAACCAAAACAGAGTGACGCCGAAAGCTTTGTTTGTGTTGTGCAATCCTGTGCCGGAGATAAAGATTCAGATATAGCGGTATCCTATCCTGCTCTTGTTGTTGTTCATCCGCAAAGTGAGGAGGAGCAGAGAAAGCAGAAGAGAATGTTTTAACAACTGCCGCGATTTTGAGAGTGTGTGTGTGTGCTTTCCAAGTGCAAGAAGCTGTAATTTATACATATTTTGCCGTATTTTGTGGAAATTAAATTATGTTAAGTGCTCAAATCAGTACGAAGAAGGTGCAGTGAAAAGCGAACGCGGAAAGCGCCTGGAGCAGCGAAACACAAACAAAACTCAACAGCAGGAAGAAAGTGAACCCAAAGGAGGTGCCAGCAAAAAATACGGCGCAAAGAGAAGTACGTAAGAGGTGAACCAAACAAACTGTTTGATTATAATAAGCGGGGTGCATACATACATATATGCTCATTTAAGCTGGACCGCGTGTGCGAGTGCTTGGCTTTGTATGCAAAAGGTTGACAAAAACAACAACAACAACTAAACTAAATCAACAACAAATTAGGGTGGCTGGACCAGATGACAAAAGAAAACAAAGGGAAAACAGAGAGCAAACGGCAAAATACGGTTTTTTGGGCCGTTCCCAAAAACAACCCATATACAAAGTAGGAAAGCAGAACCCACAATGCGAAACGAAAACGAAATCAAATCAAAGGCAGAGACCAGCAGAAAGGAACAAAAACCAGCAGCAAAAAACCTCTGCTAGCTTTTAGGCGAATGCCCTCGCAAAGCGCATAAAAAAATAGATTAACGGGAGGCAAAGCAACATATAAAAAAAAAAAAAAACAAAAACAAAAAGAAAAACATTCAAATTCTAACCTCGTCGCCGACTAAGCCTCTGCACCGAAACAGAAAAAAGGAATAGCAGCCGCATGAAAAACCAAAACATGTAGGGATGCTAAGGTCGGAATCCTCACGATTCGGCGATACCCGGTATCCTTGGTGCTTTGATTTCATTTCGGTTTATGCGAATCACATTAAGTATCGCAAGAGTGTTTTTATTCAATTAAAAACGATGAGAAACATGTCATTAACTTTGCTAAATGATGAAAGGAATGTGGCAACTGTAGGAATTACATTTTTAATTAGTACCTTTATCATTTCGTATTATATCAAAATTATATTTTACTTTTTTAAAAATGATTTTCCGTATAGTAATTCGTTTGATCCTGTCGTAAGGGAGTTTATGTTAAACTTAAATGTTTGTTAATATATTTAGTTCTAAACTCAACACTATCAAATCATTTAGTTAATTTAATATTTAACTTATAACGCTGTCTAAAACCTTGCATCTAAGATATTATCAGCGGTTGCTATAACCCAGAAAGCCAGGTAAATCGACAACAAGTTGGCAACCAACCAGCTGGCAGCGTTAACGCTGCCGCCAAGATTTGTGTTCCACTTTACGAGCCTGCCTCCTGCAAATGAAGTTGCAGTGGACATCTAATGAACCCGCGTCTCGGATGAATCTGAATGAAAGGAGAGCGGGGGAGACCCCTTGAGTTACCGACACACCTGAAATATTCAAGATACTTTATGGCCATGCCGCAGCTGGGCCAGAAGCATGCCAGACATGCCGCAGGCCCCGTCCTGCTCCCTTCCGACCATCTAGGTGTAAATTCTGTAGCAGAAAACATTCATTTATGGGACGGTATATAAGGTTGCGCTTTTGCCGTCAGCCATCCCTCGACCCTTTTCATTGGGGATTCCCCCTGGGGCCTTTTTCAGATTCCTCCGGGGTCTTCTTGCTTCAGTTTATGAACTTCAGCTGAGCAATTATTAAATATGCAAGCTTTTGCCAGCTTTAAGATAAGACCAGCGCCTGTTGGGTGGCTAAAAAGTGCGTTTGCCTCCATTTCGGGGGAGCCTCTTTGATGTTTTTTTTTTTTTTTTTTGGGTGGTGAGGTGAAGTGCAAAAAATGCGGGAGACTGGCAAACAAACATTAATTGTAACTGTAAATGGTGTGAAATGAGCGAGTGAATGACTAACTGAATGAATGGCGGAATNTTATTTGGGGGGGTGGTGAGGTGAAGTGCAAAAAATGCGGGAGACTGGCAAACAAACATTAATTGTAACTGTAAATGGTGTGAAATGAGCGAGTGAATGACTAACTGAATGAATGGCGGAATGAATGGATGCTTAGCAGCGGCTTGAGCGCCTGAATGACTGAATGGATGACACTCGAGTGGAGCTGCCAGTGGCAGCAGCACTGAAAATTGCGTTAAGTGGATGTCATCTCTGGCCGGCGACAATTTTGATGAACTCAACAAAAACACTTGACAGCGGTGGAGATTGCGAGGGTTTGGAGATTGGGGCTAGAGATTCGGAGGCCGGGGTTCGGTGGTGGAGCAGAGCGACGGCCATGCAATAAACGAAATTATGACGCTAAATTGAACACAAAACGTCCAGAGAGTCAAAGAATAGTCCAGGAAAATATAGTTGAGGGCGCAACGGGTTGGGATTGGAACTGTAAACTGGGAGCTGGGAATGGGCTGGGCATGGGGGTTTCGCTTTCAAAAGCATCACCACCACCAGCCGCAGCCCCCTGTCCCCGCGAACCGTCACATTTAACACGCGAATGAACAGCAATCAGCCGACTGGGGGGGAATCTCGAAAAAAAAAGGGACTGTGGGCATGGCTCTGGACTCGGACTGGGATCGGGATTGGAACTGGTACTGGTACTGGGAATCGCGGGACTACAACTGGATTGCTCCGGACCGAGGCTGGAGAGGGTCCAATAAAAGTCACGAGAGATATGACCATACGGAAGCACTATTTTTGGGGCTGCCTTCACACGGGAATGGTCCACGTCCGCCCTGCGAGCGGAAGGTGAGAATTAAGAAATTAGCGTACACCCAGTGCCCATTACCCGGTGCCAGTACCATTGCCAGTACCATTACCAGTGCCCATACCCGTGCCCATCAAGCCGCGAGTTGGAGCTGCCAGATGGGAGCCGCTGGAGCTGCTCGTAAATTGCCAGCCGCCGGTGCCGCCGCCACCGCCGCCGCTCACTTTAACTTAATTATATAATTTGTGAGACAGCAGTGCTGGAAAGGGAGACAAACCGACCAACGAAAAGGAAGGAAGCATCACAAAAAATGTTTTATTCGAAAGACTTGTGGAAAAATACTCTTTGAAATGTAATCTGAATTTAGTGAGAAAATATATTTTTACAGATTTGTTATAAGCACAATAACTTCTTTAATTTTTGTGAGCTGTAAATTTCATATATATTCGATTTAAATATTTCTGAAAATTATTACTCTCTGTAAAATTCATTCAATCTTTGAATCGTATTTCTAAAAAGCTTAAAACTAAAAATCATAAATACTTCAACAGATTTCTATATATACTACTATTATTCTTTAGGCATAATTAACTTATCTGTATGCATTGCACATTTTCTGTATATATTATATACAAACCGGTTTCAAAAGTAGTTCGGGGTTACATCTCAATAAAAATTCTAGTAGAAAAGTAAAAATTGTTGTTTAGGCTCTCAACATTTCCAACTGCATTTACCAAGTAAATCCTGTTTCAAACTAGAAATCGAATGTAATTATTATGTGAGCAATACCTTAGTTCTGAGAAGGCTTATCTTAAAATTCGAGAGACTCTCTCCTTATAGAGCATATTGAAAGAAGCAGGCTTGGTTGCTTTTTGCGGTGCACTGCAAATTAAATGAGCTGAATGCATTTAAGCCCAAATCAGCGCAAGCCGTCGGCTTAGTGACGAGGACAAACCGTGTCTTAAGTGACTCAGCAGGCATCCGGGATCCTGCAGGACGAGCATGCCACCAGTCCGCCACCAGCAACGGGCGTGGCTGGAAAAAAAGTAAATAATCCTTTAACCACAAAGCAATTATGCAGCACAGCGGCAAAGGAGACACAGACGAGCGACGAACCGGGCCACAAAACGGCAGCGACAGCGACGGCAACGGCAACGGCAACGGCGACATCTTGTCAGCCAGTGAAAAATTACCAACCGATGACGGGGAACGCAGATGCAGGCAAAGGGCAAAGAGGGTTTGGGCGGGTTGGGAAAGGGCCAGTGGAAGCCCACAGGTTGCTGGCAGCAAATTACTTAAATGCCAAGCCGAAAAGTCTGGCAAAAGCAGAAGCTTATGTGAAAATTTAAATTGGCGAGGGGCTGACGAGGGCGACGGGGTCGCGGTACTCACACTGCGGTCGATCTGCAACACAGTGCCACATACGAGGGTGGGCAGAGAAATAAGGAGACATTGTATGGACTGTCATAGCTTTTAATTTCGTGGCAGACACTGTTGCAGGTTTCCTAATTAATTTATGTCGCACCTACGCTTAACAGATGTTTGTGGAATGGGTCTTGGAATAATTGATTTAAGTTTGATTTAAATTCAGGCAAGTTTTGGGATTAATTTAAGTACTATTTATTCACCTTCTTAATTCATTGCCATCTGACATTGTCTGAATTACTGTTTAGGGTGGCATTACTCACCCCGAGTGTTAGGGAAATAATCCTTTTGCCTGCTCATATAGCGGTCAGTTAATTCCGGGATTAATTATCATTTCTGAGCCCAAGAGGGTGTTGTATTTGAGGTGAGATTATCTACGCTTTGATGAGTTATGACTGGATTAGGATTTAAAGGATTTACTTGATACATCTGGAGTATTCTTGGATGGCTTTAGTATGTGAACATATTTTCTAAGTTTTTCGATACTTTTCCACAGTGCACATGTGAAGCCAACTAGATTCATTGACTCTACATCTAGCTTATCACTACTCACTTACCCCCAGTTAGCCAGTTTCTTTGTCATTTCCCACGATGCTGGGCCATTTCAAGCTCAGGTTGCACTGCCATTGGCCAGCCGGACGGCAACTTGTGCTCTGTTGGTGCAGAGGCTAAGCGCTTTCCTATGCCTTCAGAGCCAGTGCCAGTGCCAGAGCCAGAGCCAGATCAGAGCGCAATTGATGGCCAACTGCTCAGAGCCTTTAACCCGCCTTAGCCGCAACATGACAATTGAGAAAGAGGAGACGAGACGGAGGGTATAAGTAAAGGGAGGAGGAGCTATGGCCAGACAGAGAATAGGACCCTGCCGGAGACCCTGTCGAATGTGTCCAGCTGTGTCTGTTTACATGGCAAGAGCTCTTTAGCAACCCGTCTGGGCACTGGTCGTTTTATGTTCTTCTGGCCTTTGCTCTGGTCTCGACTGCGCTTCAATTTGCGCCTCAGACGGGTGTTCCGGAGGAATGGGTCTTGCATGGGGATGGCGGTGGTGGTGATGGTGAGGTTTCCCTGCGGGCTCGGTCAGCCGGCGAGACCGTTGGACGACCTTTCGACGGGGTCGCGGATTTACATTTGTTGCTGGCCCCGGCGCCAACTCATTCATAAAAACGCACGCAAAGTCAAGCGCTGCAAGTCCCAAGGTTGGCCCTCTGCCTGTGGTTTTCCCACCCCTCATCACCTCCGCATTTTCCACCAACTCCCACACGCCCTGCACTGGCTCTGGCCTGTGCCCGGGCTTTTGTGCAGTTAAGTGCTTAGTTGCGTGTAACTTTACACTGTTTAACAAACTCACTCGCTCACCACACAGTGAGTCAAAGGAGTTTATGAAAAAACGAATGCCGAAAGGGTGTAGAAGGGTTAGAAGGGAGTTAGGGTGTTGAAAGTGCACAGGGAGCTCTAGTTTGCACTAGGCAACTTTCCCCTCCAATGTAAGTGTGACTTTTTTGTATATGCTGCAGGCAAATATGGAGAAAGTACACTAGGAGTACACTTGGCAGTAGTGAAGAAGGCTTTAATATTTAAATAAATAAATTTAATAAACTAAATTTTGTTATAGAAGAAACACCAGTAATTTCTTTTTAAATATTTGAATAAAGTAATTTGTAATTCCTCTTTAAGACAAATGTTTCGACTTTCGTTACATTTTTTATCAGTGCCCAAAAGGACATTTATTAAAGTTAGTTAAGCCAACAGCTGCGAGTGTGAGCCTGGGTGGGCCAAGAGTTAATTACGATTCCTCTTTACTTTGTTAAACACCTGGATGCCTCGACTGAAATCAAATAAACTTAATGGTGGCCATAAAAGGGAAAAATACCTGGGCAACAGAATGCGTAGAAGCTGGTGCAGGTGATGCTGGAGAATAAAAAACACTCGAGTTGGTTCCGCATAGAAGAAAAAAAAACAAAAAAAAAGGGGTACGAGGAAGTTGGGTAGCCGAGTAAACAAAAGCAAGCATTGCGTGCCAAAATTCCGGAAATTCGTAAGAGTCACAGCATGTGTAAGCTGAATTTTTACAAGCAGACACACTCACACACACCCTGCACCCCCTTTAAGGTTTCTACCCAGAACTCGAAACCCTCTGCGCCATGTTTCCTGTCTAAGTGCTAAATTGAAATTCCAAAATTAAGTAATTTCTCCCAAGGGCAACTTCTGCTGGAAATCTTTGCCAAATACTCACAGAGAGTGGGTGTGGCCGGCAACGCCCCCATAAAAACAGCAACGACTACAACAACGTTTGGCAAATAAACAATAAAAACAGCAACAACACGAGGCATGCCAATGAGTTGCACTAATAGTTTGTGTGTGTGTGCGTTGAAGAAGCTGCCGTCGGAGGGCACATAAAAGAAAATCCGAAAACTGTGAGAGAACCGACAGCAACCGCATCAACATGAGAACAAGCTGTAAAAATTATAGGGAAATAACAAACGACACACACACATAAGTATTCTGTTACGGACATTAAAGCTAATGCCAAGATTGGTTGTAGCTAGTGACTCGCATCACTTAATCCTAAACTAGACGGCCGACATAAAAGTGCCTGGCAGCTGAGAGACATGAGGAATGGAGTAAAGTTTGGCATAAAGAATTTAATCAAATGAGCAAAGTTTTTTAAACAGAGGTAGCAGTAAGGGTAGGAATTTAATTACTTTAATAGTATTTGTCATATATGTATAAGAGTTCTTATCAGCCTCAACTCATTCGATTTCAAATCCCCATTTCGCTTACATTGCAATTCAAAGAACTAGCTCAACACCCCTTCCGAATGCAAGTCCCTATTTGGGTTAAGCCAGTGGGTCCTTAATCAAAATCGAAATGGCTCTGCAACACTTTCTATGTCTGCTCTGTCCTCCAAAATCGAAAGTTTCCCAATTCATTCCGCCTCGCCATTCTACCCACTTTTCTATCGAACATTGTCGCCTTTCGTCGTCCTGTTTCAGTTAACTTCAAGGAGCTACTACTTCAGTTTCCTATATATTTTTATACCCTGCCAGGGTATTATAGGTTTAGTCTTAAGTTTTCCAATGATATTTTGTATACTTTTAGTTTCAATAATAATTGAAGAATTTAATTGGAAAAAACATAGAATTTTTGCAGACTATTCAGAGGTAAATTTACTTAAAATTAAATGATTGCAAACTGCAAGGGTACACGAACTTCTACGTACTTCGGTACGGTTTCTTTCTCGTTCAATTTAAATGATGGAGCAGCCAAGAAGAAGAAGAAAAAAAACGAAGAAAATAAGCCAAGACGAAAGAAGGAAATGACGCTTCACACTCGAGGTGGGGGGTTCCGGGTCCTGACTGCCAAAAAATAAAACGAAAAAATGAATTGAGGCAAAAAACGAAAAGGGAAAAGGCAAAGGGGGGAAACTTAAACACTTCTTGCATTTTTCTTATGGCACGACAACTATTTATTGCCTCGCCCAAGCCCCAGACGAAGCTGTCGAGGATGCCATGTTGTTGCTGTTGTTGCCACTGATGTTTACTTTTGTAGTGGCAACAACAAAGTTGTTTGATATAGCCGACGGCAGGAGCTTCCTACACCCAAGAAAATGGCTAGAACTAATTCTTAGGCAAAGAGCGGGGTAATGGGAAATTAGTATTAGTTAGGGATTAGCCAAAGTTAGGCGAATTCTATAGGAGTTGCCTCTTATTGACTCTATAAATAAGGAAATTGCGCTGGGAATGTTATAGTTGAATTTTGATCTTATCTCAAACGCTTTCTTCCTGTTTCCGCTTATAATTTTCAAGTGTTAAGAAAGAGTTTTTATTTTATTAAGTGTACAGCTTATAAATCTGTTGTTTAAAAAAGGGAAAAATATATTTTTAATATACGAAAATCCCAAACTTTAGTTCTATATTTTTAATATGCAAATTGGGCTTGAAAATATTATAATTTCTATACCGACATTTTCTCAAGTGCACTTTCTACAACCATTTCGGATGTGGACTACGATGATGATGACGCTGGGGGGTTGGCCAAAGATGGTGTCGGGCGATGGTGATGATGAAAAATGCACATGTGTTACTAACGGCCCGATTATTTTTATTGTTTA
Organism: Drosophila seguyi; assembly: GCA_008042675.1. Taxonomy (NCBI): domain Eukaryota; kingdom Metazoa; phylum Arthropoda; class Insecta; order Diptera; family Drosophilidae; genus Drosophila; species Drosophila seguyi. Next base: position 10,713 of record VNJU01000844.1, read on the forward strand.
TTTACTTTGATTTGGCTCTTTTGCTCTTTGTGTGCTGTTTGCCATCATGTTCATGTTTTTATTTGCCACGACCGGACGACGCACCCGTGGCCATGTTCCTATACGGGTTATTCGGGTTTTTGGGTATCGGGCATTTGGGTTTTTTGCTTCTGGGTCTTTGGGTTTGGTTTGCGCATTTGTGCGTAACGAATAAATTTAGCAAAATAAATAAGGACAATAATCCCTTTGAATGCATTGCAATTGAGAGTTTTACAGCCATTGACTATGGTCTCCGCACGCCCCCGTACTCAGGATGTAACAGACATACATACGTACGTACGTGTGCCACTTAACTCAACATTGTTGGCCTGGCTTAGGAAGCTTTTTGCCTCTTGGGCCCAGGATTCCATTCCGTTTTCGAGGGTGAAAAGACCAAGGTCCAGCGCACAGCCGGCAGATGCCATTCAATTTCTGGATTGATTTGCATTTCAATTCGAAATCAAATTTTTCAATTGCCCGCACACACTAGCTCGCACACTCTGCATCAGTATGTGTGCTAAGTGGCTGTCCGTACACACACACATATCCTTAATTCAATTTGCGATGGCAAGTGTTGAAAAAATTCATAGCATACTTTATAGCGCTGCTTGACCGAATCGAGTCATCGCACTCATGGCACTCATGGCACTCGCACTCGCACTCCCCCTATAATTGACAAAAGCTGCGCTCCATGTTCTTCGAAATTTGAAATCAATTTATTTTATATTGAGTTAGCTGGTCCCCCATCCACGAAATAGCATTAACCTTTGCCAGCAGCTACATTGTGTAAAATCGAAATCGATACGACGCCAGTGATGCTGAGCGATGGAGGGGCGATCGACGGGGCCTTTCGCCAGCCAGCCAATTGCAGTGTCAGCGCAAAAGTCAGCCACTGAGTGCCGGCTCCCCTCGCGCCACAAAACTCGCATGCTCTTATTTGTTAAATTAAAAGCTTCTCAAATGCACAGTGGTTATTAGTAAATTTCTTAAAAAAGATCTCGAACATTGGTCTTTGGTTATTTAGTAATAGGAAAAATCCATCTATAACTCTACATATGGGGAGAGACATGAAGCACAATTTTAAATAAGCATTATATTTTAATAAATATTTTAGAGATGGTTTTTCATAGATATTACTGTTGATGAAGTAAACATAACTTTATAGACTTCGGTTTCCTTAAAAAAAAATATTTGTAGATGTGTTTTAAGATCTATTGTGCGATTTATATTACATTATTCTTTTATTATTCCGAAGCTGCATATTGTAATATACAAAATGAACACTCAACGGTCAAATGTTTATATTTATTTAAAAAATACACATACTCACATTACATTTAATTGTTATTAAAATTTAATTTAAACCAGTGTGCACTTGCCATGCAGTTGTTATTGCTGTCCCGGAGTCCGGACAGCGGAATCATCATCCGGCTGCTCATCATCATCGTCATCCTCATCGTCGTCTTCATTGGCCATTATTGGCTCCGGAGCGCACAAGACTTTCAATTAGTTTTATTAGGGTGTTCCAAACATTCCATTGACTCGAAATCAAGGGGTGAGCTGGCTCGGGGTTAAGGGGAACGGTCCGGAGTGTGGGGCATGGAGGGGTTCAGCTGTGGGTTCATTGTTGTTTTCGGCCCGATGCTTCTGTTTGATATTGGCCTTTTGACTTTTATGCTTTTTTTTTCTCGGGTTTTGGCGCAATTTTTGTTTTGTGGTTGCGGCTCCTGCCTGGGGTGTGAGTGGGGTCTTTTTTCGGTTGTGCGATTGTTTTTGAGTTTTATTGGAGCTCAGCTTATTGTTGTTTTGGTTGTTAGGCGCATGGTTGCGCAATGCCAACGCACCGAAAATAAGTGAAATATTATTTATAATGCCCGGCCTGTATGTGCGGAAGCATTCACGTTTCATTCATGTTTAAGCAGCAATTGTGGGGCACACAATGAGTCGGCGAAAGAGGCATCTTTTGAACTTAAAAATAATACAAATACAAAAGTTAATTAAGGCAATTATATAGATTAGATGAAATGAGAAGGAAAACTTATAGTCAAGCTTATAGATATATCTTTCTACAAAATGACTTTTAAGTGGTTTTAAACAAGCAAAAACATTCCTAAATTTATGTTCCATTTCTCCTTGTAAAATCACTTATAAATAATTAAGTAATCTCTTTAATTATTCTTTAATAATAGTTTTCAACTTTTTCGAAAAGTTCTGCCAGCGTTGCCCGTATTGGTCAACTTTTTGATACTTTTAAAACTGTTGTTTTTTTTCCGTCCAAGTTGTAAAAAAGTTCCCAAGCTCATTTCATTTCTCTAAAGAGCATTTCAGCCCCGCAGTCTTCCCCCTCAACGTCCATCGCTCTGCCCAGTGCTATAATTTCCACTTTATGACTTTTGTATTGCCAAACGCCACGGTCCCCGCCCCGAGATCTTGTCCCCTTCGTCTCCGGTTGGTGGCATGTGGGCCAGAGTTGAAGGCAACAAATGTTTTTGACACGACAAGTCTATGGGTCAAATGGGTGAACCCTCCTCGGTGGATGATTTTTCTTCTTGTTTTTTTGCATGATTTTTTTATTTCATTTTATTTTTTTGTCACTGGCTGCTGCTGCTCCCCCGCCTGCTACTTGAGCTAGAAAAAAGTTTTGTGCGAAAAAGTTACGGTGGCCCGAGTCTTGCGAGGATCTCGGTTGCCTTGGCTGCGGGTTCAGCACGGCTGCTTGAACTTCCAAGCCAAGTTAGGACCGAGTCGAGCCTGGCTGATTATTGAAAATGTGGCGACACCGCCGACGGTCCAGTTCGCACATAATTCAGGGCGGAAATATATATATATATGGCATTCGGTTGCTGGGAGTGGAAAGTTTTGCACCAACTTTATTTTTCACTTTTCTTCTCGTTGCAGTTGGAAAGTGAAGGCACAGCTAAATAAGTTGCAATGTAAAGAGCCCTTCGAAAGGACGAACAGGACTTGTCAACGAGCTGTAGAAGCAGCTGCCACTGCAACGATTGACAGGACAAAAACAAAGGGCGCGGGAAGTCCTCCCGCTCGAGTGGCACAAGTTTTCTCGGATTTTTCCTCTCCTTGACGGCCCCTCCTCCACCCCGGAAAACGGCAGCAACGGGGCGCAATGTGCTGGCCAAATACCGAAGTCGAAGAATAGAAAATCAAAAAAATATAGCGCCAAAAAAGAAAACGAAATAAAAGCGTAAAAAAAGAGCAAGGACTGCGGTGCAGCATATGTGTTTTTCAGTGCGCTTTCTGTGATGCCACAAGGACACAAGGACACTTCAAGTGACAGCAACATTCGCGAGTTTTTCGTTCGCCAAGAGTCTTCCATCTAGGACGCAGCAGGAGCAGGAACAGCAGCATGCGCAAGCACAAAGCGCCGCCCAGCGGCAGTCCAAGGACAATGCCCCAGGACACGGCTTCACAATCGTCGGAGGAGGCAGGAGTCGGTGAGTCCCCCACCCACGGGGAGGCTCCTCTGCTGCTGGGCCACCAAGCCCCGGCAGATGCCACCGCAACAGCAGCAGCAGCTAGTCGCCTGGCCCCGCCCCTCTGTCAGCCTCCGAGCATCAGTGGCAGCAGTTCCGCCGGCAAGGAGCGACCGCGTCCCTCCGTCCGGCTCGCCTCCCTGCTGCACGTGGCCAGCTACGTGCTCTGCCTGTGCGCCTTCAGCTTCGCCCTGTACGGCAACGTGCGGCAGACGCGGCTAGAGCAGCGGATGCAGCGCCTCCAGCAGCTGGACGCCCGCATCGTCGAGCTGGAGCTGCGTCTCGAGCAGCAGCAGCTGCTCCACTGGCCCGCTGACCAGACGCAGATCCTGGCCGGCAGTTCCGGCGAGAGTGCCGCCAGCAGCAATGGCAGCCAGCAGCACCTGTCGTTGCACGTACGACGGGAGCTTCACCGCCTGCGCCGGGACGTCTCGCATCTGCAGCTCACGCGACGGCAGCAGCGACGCCAGGCGGCGGAGGCGGCGGCAGCGGCCAGCATCGAAGGTGGATCCGGTAATGGCCAGTGCCAGTGTCAAGCAGGTGAGTCTCTCTGTCAGTCTTTATTTAAATAATAAATAGTAATAGTTATAGTAAATCTATTAAAGAAGATTTTAATTATTCACCGTAATTATCGAGTTAGTTTACACTTGGTTAACCCTCCTTTGGGTTCCATTTGAGTGGATCAGATCCGGAATTGGGCTTTAATAAGGCAGCCTGTCGCCACCGCTGACAAGCGCGTTTCCCTTGCCAACTTATTGGGATCTCCTGTCAATTTGACAGCCACATTGTTGGCCATGAACCGCCTACATTTGCGGTCAGCGCGCAATTGGTCAGAAAATGTCAGACGCAGCCACACACCACACCCACCGCCTGCCCACATACGCGGGGCAAGTCAACAAGTCGTCTGTGTGAGCTTATTGTGTCCCTCTGTGCGAGAGTGTGTGTGCGTGGCGTGTGGGCCACGAAATTTAATTATTTGCGTCCGGGCCAAATTTATGGCAGTTTAGAGATTTCATTAATTGGAAAAGTGTTTTCCCAACCGCCCCACACATAAGCGAGGGAAAGCAGCAGCAGAGGAGGGAGTTGTTGTGGGACAGTCTGGGTTTATTGGGAAAAAGGTGGCGATGCCTCGCCCTCTTTTGTGAGCATGTTGGCCAGTGCCTCGCTTCTTGCCAATTTTTTTTTCTGGCGAGCTTTTTTCCTGCTTTCATCCGGCTTTTCCTTTTGGCAGCCCGTCTCTGGTGACATTACCGAAACTTTGATTACTCGGGGATTAGCAGAGCACTCCCCAGCACACACACTTGCATAAATAAGGGCAGGCACAGAGAGAAAATGGGGGTTATAAGGTATATAGACTGATTAAGATTCGAATATTTGATGGAAATATGGAAAACCATTGCTCTTGCGACAAATTCCTTACAAATTATAAATGAATCCTTGATTTAACTATTTAATATTCAAGGCAACATCATCTCACATACATCTTATTTATATTTTTTTATTTTATAAAGGCTTTGCAAATCCCTTTTTATTACGTTATACTGATCCTTCTCTCAGTGCCTAGGGAGTGGGAGCGCGAGCTCATGGCTGCCAGTTCGCCTTGTGGTTTGCATAAATTTCGCTTAAAATACTTTTTGAAAACTTTTGCGACACTCACAACGCACGCTGCTCCTGCTCCAGCTCCTGCTGCTGCTGCTGCTTCTGCTGCACAAGCCCTCCCTCCTCCTTGTACTCGCCCCTGACCTTTGGGAGATGGCAGCTGTGGGTGGGTGGCTGTAGCTACGCCCTTGGAAAAGCGCTGCTGCCTGCCAAACCATTTGCCAGTCTGGTCGTATTAACTCAATTTGTCTTGACATTCGCACAATTAACTCACCCGCTAAGCAGCCGGACAAACTTTGCGGCTAATCCGGAGTCCTTTGCATGCATTGAACTCACGCTGGCCCCAAGGAGCAGGAGCATATGACGCATACGCATACGGACCGGGGGACAGTAAATGCCGGGCGCAATTATTTAACAACTTTGGCAATTCCAGCAGCAGGGGAGCCTCCTCCAGACGAGATAGGACAAAAAGTTTTATAATCGATGCGCTCGCAGGTCGAAAGTTTTCCCTCGGTCGAAGTTTCTTTTCAAAGTCACTGCATATAAATAAATTTCTCCCACTGAAAGAGGCCGACTCATCCCTGGCTGATGCTTCCACTCGAAGCCGAGGGACTTGATAAGCGCGTGCCAGGCGCCAGGACACCCAGCCTTTTCACAACTCTAAGCCCTGTACAATAAATCAAAGCAGCTGCGGGACGGTGGCAGGACTTGTCACTTATCCTGCTTATCTGGAGCGTAGACGATGCGGCAAAGTCATCATCGGCAAAGTCTGGCTGCTTTGCCGGAACATTCCAGAGACCAGATATGCAAGCTACCAAATTGTTGTCCTCCCAAGGATCTCGATTGGCTGCAGAGTTCATGTCAAGGACATTGCAGCTGTGACGGCAAAGCCAAAGGATATGCCGGCGACTGCCGCATTCCGATTAGTCGATTAGTTTTCGGTTTTATCGACGTTTTCCCCCAGTTTTGCAGTTCGGAAAATTGATAAAATTAGTGCGCCAGCAGTTGAGAGTGGAGTGCAAGTGCAATGGCAACGAAAGGAAGCATTAAAAGCAAGCCCACATTTTCAAATGCCAAATGAAAGTGGCTGAACAGTGGAACTGGTGAGGAGGTGAGTGGAGTGAGTCCCTGGAGATGTCCACTTAAAATAATAAATAAATATTAAGTGCCATAAAAAAACACAGCCAAATAGCTACCGAAGCCACTCATGTGTATGAAATTTTAGTGGATTTTAAAGCGTTTAAATTTGATATGTGAAATGTAGCGGAATCAAGCTGAAATGTTTTGATTTTTTTTTTTGACATATGCTAAATGTGAATATAATTATCTCCGGATTGAATAACTTTAATTTGGAACTAATTAAAATCACTTTACATTAACTCTAAAATTAACAGGGTTAGAAATGCATGAAAAACTAGCTGTGATAAAGTAATAACTTAATTAGCTTTAAGAGAAATTAGAAACATTATTCAGGGAAAAATAAATTGAAATGAAAACTCTAGTGCTCTTAGGGGGAGGAGGACACTGCAGCTGCAGGATAATGTTGCCAGCTTTTCGTCCTTCATTTTTTATGAGCATCCTAATTTTTAGCATTCCGAATTTATGACGTTTCCCATGGTGCAGCCACAACACACTCTAACACACACACTCGGGACATGGCTTGTCAAACTGCAAATGACATTTGGCCACTTCTCATCTGCTCGCATCCTGATGCATCCCAACGGCTCCGTGGCTCCGAGTTTCCGAGGGTTGAAGCATCGGAGTTTAGGTAACGTTACGGATACACGGGTCCTGGGGTCCAGCACGGACGTCTGTCCAGCTGAAAACCCTCAATTTATCATTGCCGAGCGCAAAATCCACTTTAGCAGCCAGAGCAGCGGGCTTCGTTGGCTGCGTGTGACATTTTGCAAAGCCAAAATATGTAGAACATGCCACAGAGACACATCCAGATGGACAGGGACGTGGACGAGGATGAGCCTGGGGAATGGCGATGAGTACGAGGATGACGACTCCACAACAGACGCTCACCACGTACCACTCACTCACTCACTCACTCACTCACTCAGAGCGGCAGTTAGGGAAAATGGCATATGAACTATGGAAATTCCCAATTAGGTTTTAATGCGTACAAGTGCTTTTTATTCACTGCAATTTCTCACAGGGCCACAGACTGCCAGGACGAGTGTGACTGCTTCTCTAGGAATTCAGCTCACGATTCGGATCCAGGGTGGAACTCTCGCACAGCCCGCAAACATACATCCAACCCCCGGTGTTTGTGTCTGTTGCGTTTATTTGCCAGTCATAAATTTCAATCACGTTGCCTTGTCGGGGATAACACCGAGTGGATATACTCCATATATCAGCTATGCTCGCCGTTTTCCTGCAAATGCTGTTCTGTCTGGTAGCACCTGCCAGCCCCTCATCGACTTTTCTGTGTCTGTGTTTAGGAAAGAGCCAAAAATGTGCTTTGCCATGATTTTTAATTTAAAGGAAAGCGAGCCTTTGTTTTAAATATTTATTCTACGAGAAAACAAGCTGTTCTAAAATAGAGGTGGCAAATATTCTTCAATAAATAAATTTAACATTTCTCAAATACAATTTTCGATTTCTTTAATGAAATATATTTTTCATTAAGTCACTAGACCCACCTCATTTTCTCCCTGTACATGGCCATGCGGTGGTTTAGGGCGTGTCAAAGCGGCAGGAATGATAAAACGTAACCCTCCATATCCTGGTCCTTCGAGCGTGCCCACAAGAGGCTTGTGTGTGGTTTTCGGACCACATGGCGCACACCGCCGCACCACACCTCGAATCGGGGGATTGGGTTCCCAGTATCGATTGTCGCTGTGCATCAATTGATTTCCTTTTCGTTTTCAATTTGCCAGGGACATTTTTGTTTATGCTCCTTTGCCGGCCATCGGTCGGTCGTTAGTTCGCTGTGTTTGCTTGGTGTTTTGTTGCTCGTGTTTGGCAATTTGTGACTTTGCGTGACTTTCGGCTCACCTGCGTGGCCACCGCGCCTTGATTGCCATTTAAATGGTGCGCTAATAGGGCAATAAACCATTTCGCTGCAGAAAGGATATCGGCAGTGAGCCAAACTGAAACCGACACCGAAACAGGCCCAACAACAGCAACATTTATTAATTAGTGAGAAAAAATTAATGCGCAACTGTCATCATTACTCCTGCCCCACGGACGCCTGTGTCTGCTCTGGCGGGGATCGGGATCTGGCACTGGCGGATATGGCCTGGGCTTGATGTTTCCCCCACACATATCCGCACACAGAACACCCTCGTTGGCCATCGTTGGCCACATTTGTTGACAAATTTATTTGTCGTGTGCCATGCCGACACGCCCCTCCCCCTCATCAGCCCGACATTGTTTTATTTTATTTTATTTGTGGTTCCATCGTTCGGCCAAGAGCCATCCTCCCATCGATGTGCGTGGCTCGAGGTTCGGCATTCTTTTGGTGGAGAAAAAATGCTATTAAAAATATCACAAGAGCCCAGGCGAGCAAACTAAAAGGGAGAGAAATAAAATAAGGCAAAATACATTCATTGGCAAAACCAAACACAAAAAGAAACAAAGGCAGCAGAAATGAATTACCCAGAAGAGGAGGCAAGGAATTTCATAAATTTCATCTGATTGCGTTGCGGATTTATGGGTACGTAGTACTCCTCGTATCGGGACGTCAGTGTGTGTCGCTCAGCGGAGGCTGACTTTTATTTTTGGCACGTAATGCCACTTTTTTTCCAACATCCACATCCATAGCCATAGTCGTCGGCCTGCACTGGGATCATTTTAATGAGCCAAAAATGTAATTTGTCTGACTGGAAGCCTTTAAGCCTGTTAGCTGGCTGAGTTCATTTAAATTCAAGAGCGCTCGAAAGTTATTTTTTATGGCCAGCGCGGCTGGAAAGATTGCAATTGAAGGTAATGTTCAGTGGGCCATAAAAGAGTGTGGAAATTGCTGTAAAAATTATGTGGGGGCAATCGATCTGTTAAGCAAAAGTGCTTTTATTGCATTTTATTTGGGTATATTTTACAATTTTACATTTACTCTTGAATCTGTTGTGGAACATTGATGACTTACTTAAAATACTTGATATTCATTTTTAATTTAAGATTAATCTCTCATATAATATACCAAACAGCTTCCAGCTCTGACATATCACCGCAGATTAATAAGCATTCGCTTCGGCTTTCGGCTTATCCCCCAAAATACATTTCGTGGCCATAAAACTCACTGTCCCACATCTGTCAGGGGAAATTACAAATTCAAAAACGAATTAATTTATTAGAGTCTTTTTCTGGCATTTGTTTCAAACTGGTGATAACTTAATTAGCGAGATGATAAATTAATTAATACAAAATTGGAATGTGTGGGCTGGAGAATGAAGATAATTTACCATGTAATTCGGTAAGAGCTGAAATGAGGAAGCTCGCAGCAGCGCTGGCTGTGCTTCTCGTTGTACAGCCACTTAGCTGAAATTTCCCCACTAATTGTCAATATCCACACTCCAATTTCCCATTACCCGGCCACTTTTAGGAGCGCAAATTAGTCTTCAAGTTAAGCTGGCACTGACATTTATTTAGCGTTTGCTTCGTTAGCTAAAACACCGTTAGCTGTTGGCCAAAAAATAACTTGCTAATTAGGTAACAAAACTTGGCAAAAAGACAGAAACAGAGACTCCCAGAGGCGGAGAAATTCAGGGAACTGAAGGAGGTGGAGGGAATCCTGCACAGCCTCTGATGTATCATCAATCAAGTGGAATCCCAGCGACGTCCAATCTGACAGTTCGTGTCGCTGTCCTGTCTGTCTGTCTGTCTCCTCGATATCTGCGTGTGAGGGTGTGTCCGGGGTTCAATCAACCATCCAAAATACTGGGGATACAGGTACAGAGATAGAGATACAGTTACGGATACACCGAAAGAAATCGAAAGATTAGGTTTGGGGGGCTTAAGATACATTTTTTATATAGTTTAATGCTGAGGCTTACTTTTTGTGATGTGTTACAAATAAGTAATAAGTTTTAAGTTGGATTGTATCTAAGATTAGCTCTGTCTACTTTCAGTCCTAGTAGATCCTAGTAGAAAATACTTTAGAAAACTCCATTTGAAAAAGACTCAATCTCAATAAAATCAGAGTCCTCTCTAGTTTATTTTTTCTGTCCGTGCACTGCCTCAAAAATATGGGTCCGTGTGCCTGTGCAGCTGCGACCGGATCTGCAAGTGGCCGCTTGGCTTTTGGCTCTGGGTTCGTTTCAGTTTGGTTTATTAGCCGCATATGCTTGGATTTTCCTTTGCTTCGGCTGAAAAGCTATTCCAGGCCCCAAATTGGTAGCTGCTGCGTAAATATTTCAGCGGCAAACTGAAATTTATTCGATTTTTTGGCTTGCCGGCGATACAGTTTCTGGGAGTTTCTGGTATGGGACGCCGAGTAATGGTGGACAGATTTCATTTTTATACATTTACGTGATTTTCAACGACAATTCAGCGAGTACGGCGACAACGACAACAGCGATGACGACGCACATGCTCCAATTTCAGCCCAAACTCACGTACGCAGCGTCCGATGGCGAAAACTCTGCTCCACTCGACTCCACTCTGCTCTGCTCTGCTCTGCTCCACTCCATTCGGTGTGGACTGGGACTGGGATTGCGACTGGGAACTGCGGCTGCTTTATGATTTATTGCCTTGACACTGCCTGCGTGATGCCGCCCCTGTTCCCGGTTGCTCTGGTCCCAGTCCCCGCTAGCCGTCGTTTATTTAAGCCATCTCTTTGTTTGTCTGACTGACTATCCGCAATACAAACAGGGACAGGGACAGGGACAGAGACAGGGCGGAGACGGAAACTGGCACTATTCGTCGCCCAGGATTTGCCGGGACAACGTCCTCCGTCCTCCGTGCTCACATTTAGCGATAAATACAAGTTTTATGATGGATAATAAATGGCTTCATTCGCGTTGACAAATAGTCTGCCTTCATTTGTTTTTCCCATTGTGTCTGTCGCTGTCTCCGCTAGCTAGCTTTGTCTTTGTTTACGTTTTTCCTGCTCCTGATGAAGCCCCAGCTTCCGCCCGAGGTGGTGCCGGAGCAAAAAGCTGAGCGGAAGGAAAATCTGGAGTAGAAGGCGGAGAAGGGGCGGCCGGCCGATAAAGATGATATATGACGGTTCCGGCTGGCTGACACTCTTCAAGTTCGCGTGGCCAAGTGGGTGGATTATGTTTTCAGTTTGGGATTAGCAATTACGCTTATAAATAGAATTTCCCTCAATTTATCAAGCATTTTTTTCGCTTTGCTTCGCTTCGATTCCATTCGGTTTGGTTCTGCCGGTCCTGCAGGCCATAATTTTGAACGTTGAGTTTATTGCATCATTTGAAAATTTTAATATGCCACCCGAAATGATAATGATAGACAATCAGCCGCACCCTGCACAAGAATGAGTGTGTGTGTCCCTGTGGATTTTATGGCTAAATAATTTTGTTGCCTTTTATGCGGCATTCATTAACATTTTCCCAGGCAGACACTCGCACGCATTCAGACAGCCAACGAGCCACCGAGTTATTCATTTTCAATTTTCGACTATTTATGCAAATGAACCGGGGGGCCTGTATGCCTAAAAGCCGAAAATGTCATCATTTTACCATTTTTTATGCTCGTTGAAGCGCAAAATATCACTCATACGCCCCATGGCGAGGGCCAAGTACGGCTCATTAGGCCGCCAGAGATTTCATTCTACGCCGCATTGACTCCTCCTCCTCCTCTGTCCCGTCTGGGGTTTATCTGCTCTGGCACCGACTTTGGCTTTTTATTTCTATTTGGCATCTTTTAATGTTTCAATCAGATGAAAAATGAAAATGGAAATCAAAACCCCCATCAATGTCACAGGGTCGGCGGTCGTTGCCGCAGTCGTTTCGAGTGTTTTACAATCTGGTAACACAATCTGCTTGTAATGATGTCGAGTCTGGGAGTCAGCTTCCTCCTCACTCCTCACTCCTCCCTCCTTAACCGAAAAAAATCAATCTTGACCGCTAACCAGTCACCCATATCCATTTCGAAGATTTTCTCTTGGCCGCTGCCTTTTCCCCTCTCGCCTCTTGTGATTCGCCTGCTTAGAAATTAATTGCTTAGACCGATTTGACGGCGTCGACATTCTTACAAATCACAATCGATCATTGTCGAATAAGCGAAAAGGAGAAAACCCCATATATATATATATTAATCGCTCAAGAAAAGAAACTCCATAGCGGTCTTGGGTTCGCCTTCTTGTTCATTCTCGATTGCTCGTTGGTTATAATTAAATTTTCCTCTGTTCTTGATTTTTTACATCTTTTCCCAGAAAATTCAATAAAATTTCTGTGTTAAAAGCATCGATTCCCCCGGCGGCTGTGAGTGGGGAGGCCAAGTCAATAGCCATTTCAATGCTACTGTGCGTGATGGCTGGGGCATGAGTAATTGGCCCAGAAGGGAAGAAGAACAGGGATCTCTGCTCAGTCCGTGCGCAGGAATAGGGTGACAGTTGAAAGGAGTTGTTGCACTGGACATGGAAAACGGGTTCTGCTGCAGTTGATGGTGATAAATTATGGTCTATAAATAGTGAGCGCTTGGGGTCTCCGAGGTTTTTGCATATAAGCTGGGAACATCACATAACTCCCGAGGTTTTCAGCTCTTTATCATTAAATTTCATGGTTGCCCTGGCTGTCCGGATTCAATTGAAATTCGATCCGGCCAATCTCGGGCAGATAAGACCCCTGTGGGATCTAATTTCTTCAGGTGAAAGCGTAGAAATAAAACTATTCTCATGGAAACGTTTGAATTCGATGGGAAACTCAATTTTCTTTAGCCCGAGCCGGAGCCGTAGCGTCTTCCGCCTGTGTGAGCCGCATCAAAGCGAGTGTTTTCCCATCGCACTTCAACCCCTTTCCTAATGGAGTGGCAACAATTACCTTTCCGGCTGACTGGGGAGTGGTGACGGAGGGGTTCTTTTGTCATCGGAACGAAAGATTCGTGCTAAAACTCAATCAAAAGTGTCGACGTTTGTCACAAAGTACCCCTGTGTGTCACCCTTTTTCGCGGGCTGTGCAATTAAGTTGAGCCCTGGCTCTGTGGGTTTTTCCTTTTTGCCTGTCTGGCGCGCCTTGTCTGGCCTTTCTGCATTTGCATTTTGGCCCAAAACGCGTTTCTGCCAGGCCGGGAACTGTGGTTAGACCACCGCATCCGCGGCCTCTGCCTCTGTCGCCGCACAATTGGAGCGCTTCCAAAGCGTTCCTAAATCTAATCAAAATGCGACTGTGTTGTCGTCGTTGTCGTTTGTCGCCTGTTTACCAATCACTGACGCCTTTCTTTCGCACTCGGCCTGCATTGCCTACTCGTTTCGACTGCTCTCGATACATGCAGAGAAAATGGGAGTGGAAACTGAGAATTTAAATACTTAAAATATATATTTACCAAAGCAACTTGGTGAAGGTCATAATACTTATCAGTTGATAGTTGGGATTATGTATCAAAATGTGATTTTTACTCTACCTTAAATTCCTTTTGATCCTCGTTAAGGATATATATTTTTTCCCTGTGCATTGACTCACACCTCAGTTGCTAGTTTAGTGTGTACGTAGGCTGATCGGACGCCATTCCGCCATTCAAATTACCAGCAACAACAACAACAACAAGAAGCGGCACAGCAGCAACATCAGCGACAACTGCAACAACACGTTTTTCAAGTGCATGGCAGACAACACCTTTTGACATGCTCGTTGCTGCCGCTAGTTTTCAGCCGCGGTGTTCACCGTACGGTAATACCCTGACGGGAGCATGGAGGGGATTCAGATCAACAAGAGTTTCTTAAAGATAAAATAAAAAGTTTATAAGATTTTTATAAATGAAAAAACCAATACCAGGCAAGACTCAAGGAAGTTTTTTTCCTTATTAAATTTTTATAAGCTTCTGCTTATTTCTCGTGTCTATTATAGTGTGTCTATAGCCTCGTCTTGGATCGAAGTTCAACCAACCATTCTTGTTTTCATTGCATTTGCCTATGAAGTGACTGCGACAGCGACTGCCGCTGAAACATCGACTGGGTTTTGGCCTGGCCTCTGATGGTTTTTCTTTTTTCTTTTTTTTTGCCGGCTAGCTTGGCGGGAGAGTCGTTGCCTTTGCCGGAGCTTTGCGGTTGGCCGTCTGGGCCTTTTGTCACACTCATCTTCGTTGGCCACGTTGTCACGTCAACTTCATTGGAATTGCATTTTGGGCGACGCAAAAGTAGACGCTGAACGCATGCGCAACGCCATTTGGGAGATGGTGAAAAACTGAGGGTGATGCGGTCCGGGGATTGCGGCTTGGGGTCTCGGTCTGGGTCTGGGTCTGGGTCTGCGGCCAGTGTCTGGGGGCCTGGAATCCCTTGTCCGCTCCTGTCGCATCGATGCAACGACCAGTTTGTCAACCAGTCACCGGAGCAGCTTACAAATTTAATCAGCTTTAAGCGAATGAATCTTGCACAGAAAGAAAATTCATAAAAATATTGATCTCATTATTTTCATGATCGTTATCAAGACAATATCATAAACATACAATTTTTATGTTGCTTTTCTCGCAAGATATAAAAAGCAAAAAGTCACATTTAAGTTTCGACAAAACTGTGAAAAATTGGTCATGGAATGAGTATAACAATATGACTTTATAGTTTTACAATTCGGACTTAATTTTATGAATTTAAGAACCTTATTCTTACCATTAAATAAAGTAGTAGCTTAGTAATCAGTTAAATGTGAAACAGGTTTATAAATTATATTTGGAAAGATCTTAATCCTCTTCGTTACTTACAACGGGATATACATTTTCTTGCGTTTCTCATTTCACTTAGCTCTATAATTCATTTTAATTTCTACATAAACAAATTTTGTCTTAAGGCTTTTCAAGATGATACAAAATATACATATTCAAGGTATATTTTTCCCAAGTGTGTGACATTCTGTACGCTCCACTTGACGGAGTCTTTGTGACGTTGTTGCCGGGGACCATTCATAACTACGCATCGCTTTCGGATTCCAGTTATTCACTCATTTCGTATGCAAGACGACCGCTGCATTCTGGAGCAGCAGCTCCCATTCCGCACAGTGGGACGAGGGCGTGTGTGCACAGTGGTGCCTGTGCCCGGTCACTTAACACCTCCGCCGAGGGCTCTCATGCGTGGCGCTCTCATATTTATTTATTTTTGGCCTTTTCACCTCGCGGGTTGTGTGTGTGAAGAAGCGTTTTAACATCTCTCAAGAGCTGAGCACACTTACTCGGATGCGGGACCGGGTCCCGGGCGTTGCATCGCATAAACAGGCCTGCATTTGCATAGTTAAACACATTAAACATCACCAAATGCATTTCGTGTAAGTGAAATGTTTATGTAAACAGCGAGAACAACAAAGAGCGGGAAAGCCAGCACGCGGGTCGCACGCTTTTCCGATCTCGCATCGAGGACCACTGTGCACTCTAAGCCCACTGTGCACACTAAGACCACTGTGCACACTAAGCCCACTGTGCCTACACTGTGCCAGAGTTGTCAATTAAAGTCAACACCAGAACGGAGAGCTGCAACAACGATGATTATGGAGCCATAACAACTCGAGACCTTATCGGGAAAATAGAGCTGCGCGCATCTTTTGCGGGGTAAAGCAGGGGGGAGAAAACAGAGAAAAACCGGGGAGAATCAGGGGAGAATCAGGGGAACGCGACAGGGAGAAGCGAGAACCTGAAGACAAACATTGAGAATCACATTTATTATGTTTAACAAACCCCCGATGGCGTCAATGCGCCAACACCTTCAACCCGAGAATGTAGTCTTGTACACTTAAAAAAAGAGGTCAAGATGAAGTTATAGTTATCTTAAATTAACAGTAAATTCTAAATAAATATAGAAAGAATTGTAAATATTTGTTAGCAAATGAATTTATTATTGAAAAAGCCCTTTGTAGGCAAATTGAATTTAACAAATATTCCTTTATATATTGTCTTGATAAAAAGCTGTAACTTATAACTTGTTTTTTCACTTTAAAATATTAACAAATCATGTTGAATGACTTCTTAGACATATTTCTCTTAGTGCAGATACAGAAACAGAAACAGAAACAGATACAGATACAAAGATACGTTTTTTATGGCGCTACGAAATGCAGCTTAGACTTGTCACTACAAATTGGTCGGAGCTGCTAGGAACCTCTCGGATACACTCCATTCCGAGGTTCTATTCAGCCATTCAGCGTCTCAGCTTGATTAAGCGCCATAAATCTTAAGGGTTTGCCCCGAAAACGGTCGATCTTTCGGAAAACGTTTTGTTTGGCGGGGTTCACTGATCTCCCGCCAGCTGCTAGACACATTTAACACTTTATATAATTTATTGTAATTTTTCTCTCGCTCCACCGCTCTTGAGTTGGCTTTTGTGGCAGACCGTTGTTAACAAAACGTTTTCAACATAAACCTCGCACCTTTTTCAGACTTAAGACGCTCGGCTGCAACTGCAGCGGCATCTGAACAGCATCTGCATCTGCATATATGCATCTCTATTGCCGCTTTGCAGGCATTTCCATCAAACCCACTCAAAACCCCGATAATTTGAACGTGGCCGGGGGCAAACGGGTTGTGCAAGCCGCCAAGTCGCTGCTAAGCTCTGGGATTGAGTAAACACTAAGCACTGGGTTTATGCGTGGGCCGATCGTGATTAGCGGATAAATCAGGACTGTCCGGGGTAGAACCGATATCGGTTGATTGAATCTTCCAACAGACTGTTGACCCTGCCCGATGCTGGAGTAGGTTTATCATGAAATTCGGTCTTAGAATATTCATAATTAGCTTGGGAAACTTATTTTCTGGAAAGATGTAATCAAATCAGTTTATCCGTTAGGTAATTGTAAGAACAAGATTTACTTGTACCAATTTCAAGATTATTTTTATTATAATTATTATGTATTCTTTCGCGACTGACATTAAATATAGAGTAATCCAATTTGCAGTCTGACCACGTGAGCCACTCACTTTAATTTCATGTTTAAATTAATCCCGTTTCGAAATCAGTCCGCTAACAGTTAAGCAACTGACCGGAAAATATTTTCCCTCGCCGGCGACCCTCATCACCTGGCGACTAATCCCACGTGCAAACACGTTTTCGCACTGGCAACTGCATCGACCGGCTGCTAATTGCCGCTTGTTCCGAGTAACAAGCTCCTCGTCCTCGTCCATGTCCTCCTGCTAAACTCCTCATCGTATCCTCATCTCGGCTCGCCTCGAGAGTTGGTTATTAGAACCTTGTTCGATCTCTATCGGAATCGGTTTTGCAGCGGCATTAACTCTGTTTGCCTTTCCTGCTAAGCCGGCTGTACATCTTTCCCGCAGTCGCCCAAGCCGAAGCCCAAGCCCAGACCCTGAGGCTTACCTGTCCCGATTTCCACTTCTCCGCCAGCCTTTGTCGATGCTCTTTACATGTCAGCGGGTCTAAGCTGTGAGCAGACGACGACCGACCTCCCTGCAGTCCACTCCAAGCCCACAGTGTTTACACTTATACAAAAAAAAAAAAATATATAAAATCACTGAAAATAAAACACTATGAATAGGACCTTAAGTCTGGAGGAGTTTCTTTTATAATATACAAGATTTAATGCTGGAATATGTAGTGTCCAGAGAGAGGCTTAAAACTCATGTTATAAGAATTGTTCAATACTCAAAGATCTCTATTATAGATTATAGTTTTTTCGGTGTACTATCCCTACCTCTTCCTGCTGACGTCTCACAGTTCCTTTTCCTGCCAGCCCACCACCGCATTTATCGTAGCTTCGCCTTTCGCCTTTTGTCTGCGATTTGTGTTCCTCCATCGCCTTCTGCCTGTTCTGGTGCCTTTGTGAAACTCGTTTGCATATTGTCATAATTTCTGCACACACTCAGCCACACACTGCACACACTGGCAGCCGACACACTCATTTCATCCGTTTAGGCGGCTCAACCCGGCTCCGGGTGCAGTCATTCTCTTTTATTTTGTTGCCATTTGTGGGCAATGCTGCATGTTTTATTGTTATTTTGATTGCATTTATTGTATTATTAAGCTGCATTGTTATGAGCTCTAAGCCGGGCTGCCTAGCAGCAAACATTTGCCATTTATGTGACCTCTTCCCCTCCCTGCACTCTCTCTCACTGCTATAATTTCCACAATTCCGCATTTTTGGACTGGATGGGATGGGGGTTGTAATCCAGAAACGAAGCAAAAATCGATAGCTAACATACATAGTAGCAGTTGGAGTTTGTTACCTTCTCTGTGAATATTTTCGTCAATCATTTTGGTTATCAATCTAGGGACACCGAGGCAACCGGGATGGCTGGAAATTTGGCAAATGCGGATTTCCATTCTGGCAAGATTTAATATCACAATATTTGCTGTTTCGCTTCCAAGCTTTGAATTTGCCAAGAATTAATATCAAAGCAATCAAATTTGTAAATTTGAAAGGGATTTTTAAAGGGGGAGCTGAAACATTTCAACTGTTATTAATTATATTCCCTTTAAATAGATTTTTGTTTAATAGTATTAAACGATTGCCCCAAACCTAATGTTGTCCCTGATTTTACCTACCATACTTCATTTAGTTTTCGACTCCTTTAAAAGTGAATTAATTGTCTAAGCAATTTAAATCCTATTTTCTAATTGACACACAATTAAAGCACATTCAAAATGTAGATATTTTACCTTTGTGACCCTATCTTAAGTGCGTGAAATTTAATAGTTATTGCCTTCACAGTCGAATTAGTATAGAAACATTTATAAACCTAACGCTGGTTGTCGGATATGCTTTAATGAATCCACATGTGCTTAGTGTTTGAATTGATTGCTCAAAAGGGTTTAAATGCATTCAGAGCGATGTTCATTTAAATTTCAAATACCAACCACGCGTGACCATAGCTAATTGCGTGAAATTTAATAATTGGTGCGTTGATTGTTCGAAACCCATTTCCCATAAACACACACATTTTTAGGTATACCAACTTGCATCCATTGTACACACACGCTGGCCACCGTTTGCACAGCTTAGACCGGGCGGGCCTCTTTGTTATCAGCCTTTTTGTTTGACTAACGGCCTCGGGCGTTTTGTTGTCATTTCAAGGAGCGCATGGCATTAGGTATTAGACAGCCACTGGACCGTCCATTAGCGTGAAGGCAGTATCTCGGGCGAGTGGAAAATGCATCTGCATCCGTAGCCAAAGGTGTCGGGTTGCCTGGGTGACGGAGGCAGAGGCAGAGGCTGGGGAGAACTGCCGGCGGCTGTCATAAAAACTCGTTGAGCGTAATTAGACGTGCTGTTGTGCGGCGGCTCCTTCAATGAGTCATGCGCTCAAGCGAGAGCCAATTCATCAATCCGCACGCACTGACGGCCCATTAGACATGCCACATATGCCACATATCCGATGCATGCTGTATGCGAATGCAAATGCCCGCGGCTCCCAGCACCTCTAAATGCTAATGCCAATCTGAGCAGGGTCTTTCGAGCTGGCTGCCGGCTAATTAATGGCTGTGCTCCTTCGACGAGCAAAAGCCGAAACTTTGAGCCCTCTCGCCACTGATTAGCGATCCCTAATTAGAGCAGAGTTCACGGCAAAGCCAACTTCTTTCTGACCCCGCTCCAGACACGCCCTTGTGGCGCCTTTGAACTTGCAACCTGCTCATGTGGGTGCACTGTTCCAAAAAATTATGAACTTGATCAAGGATTAAAGGTGATACATTTTATGTTGGTTCAATTTCCATACATAACTGATATTCTGTGATTTAAATAATTTTTGTGGTAAATTTAATTACAGGTAAAAAATCCATGCCACAGTTCGGGGGATTAATTTTTTTCTCTCTGTTTGTTCGAGTGTGTGATTTGTGGGTGTGCTTCTCCCTCTTCGTCTGCCTCCCTGCCCTGCCCCGTTTGCTTTGGCAACTTTTCCACCGAAAAACTTTTTGCTACCAATTAACGAAAATAAATTTTACCAACATCAAGGTGAAACTATATTTCAATATTGTTTGTTTGCCGCTGCTGCGGGGTCGATGGTGGCGGTTTGATTGGAAAATGTCTGAATAATTGAAGTGGAAAAGCATGAACGAGTGGCAACGATCCCAACGCGGTTCGATTCAATTAGGAAAGGGGTAAAGGGGATCGACTTTAAAGCACACCGGACCCCTATGGTAGTCACAACTTTTTCACCGGTTAGCTGGCAAATTAAGTTAATAACAATAATAGAGCAATTACCTTGCGGATAAGGGCGCTTTTCGGCGATAAAAGCCGGGAAACCACCAGAAAACACACACAAAAAGTTGACGAAAAAGTTGCCCAGATGGGAGGCAAAAATTTCTGTTGACTGTTTTTCGGGCGGAACAACAAGCAGATAAATATTTAACGTACTTTGTGTATTTCCCCCAATTTTTTTTGTTTCTGAGTCACCGGGGTTAGTGGGAGCCACGTGGTATAGAAAATTCGGAAAACTAGTTAAATATCCCCCGATGGTAAACCAGAGTTAACTGCGGGGCAAACTGCAGGGGAAAAAAATAAAGGGAAAATAATACTTTTGTCCTTTTATTGATTTGCTCTCTGCAATTTGTTTGCACATAGTTTCTGTTGTTATTGTACGTGTAACCTAGAAATGAAGACAGCTAGCAAAAACAGCAACAATACCGAGACAGGGTCATAAATAACGAAATCGTAAGTC
The DNA here is from genome assembly GCA_008042675.1 of Drosophila seguyi. Lineage (NCBI taxonomy): Eukaryota > Metazoa > Arthropoda > Insecta > Diptera > Drosophilidae > Drosophila > Drosophila seguyi. Next base: position 31,535 of record VNJU01000844.1, read on the forward strand.
GCAACCAGCCCGAAAAAAAAACAAACCAAGCTGAAAAAAAAAAATGAATTGAAAAAGGGAAACATTCGCCGGAAAACCCCACGAATATCAACTTGCCAGCCCATTGTTGTGGCTGCTGCTGTTGTTGTTCTTGTTGCCGTTCTTCTTATTGTTGCTGTTGATTTTATTGTTGCTATTGCTGTTGGTGTTGTCATTGTTGCTGCTCCTGCTGCCGCTGCTGCTGCTGCTCTTTTTCGGCCAGGTCTATTGTTGCTGCCGTAGTTAAACAACGACAACGAACTGCTGCGCCTGCAGGTTTTATTTGGGCAAGAAAGCGAAAGAGCAAAAATAACTTTTAGCAGGCCGAAAACAGCAGTAGAGAAATTGTACACTCGAAAATAAGGAAAACCATTGGGATTGAAAAAAAATTATTAAGAAATTTTAACTAGAACTGGTACATTATTTTACACTTTAAACTTCCTTTTACTAAGGTTTAAAATGATTAAGTTGTAAAAACATTTCTATGTCTTTAAGTAATTTAAAAGTTTGAAAATCGGAAAATATTTAAACAAAGTGCAGAACAGGATAAAATATTCTTGTTTATTAGTTCTTTAAATAATCTTAAACTGCTGTTAAAATAATATTTAGATATAAAAGTAACGATTTAAAGTAAGTTAGGGGTTATAGATACATTTTTCCCCTGTGCACCCATCGCCCAGCTAGACAAACGAAGGATAAACAACGAGGACGATATAACACAAATTGTTGAAAATGCTGCAAAAGTGGCGTGCTTTACTTTACATTTGAGGGAAACAGCCCCCGGGGCAGCGGGCTGCGAGTTGTGAGTTGTTTCTTTTCGTGTTGGCCTCTTTAATTAATTGCCAAAAAGCGAGTCAGACAAAAAACGAGAGCCCAACACTTGTGGCCCGGGCCCAGTTCGCTCGACCGGAAGGAAGTCAGTAAGATTGTGCACAAAGGCTCACACAAGCACACACACACACACATTTGGCCAGCACCCGACACACACACACACACAGAAGACACCCGAGAACGGCTGTTGCCATTTTGTAGCACACTTTTGTGCGCGCCTCTGTTTATGCGACTTGTAAACTTGGTCTTCTGTTTGTGTTTTGTTGTTATTTTCTCACTTCCCTGCTGATTGCCGGCAACATATTTCGCAAATTGCTGTCAAAGTGTTAAGGAAGTTGGCTCGGCCTTTTCGGGGCCAAAGGGACCGCAATGAACTCGGCCCGAAAGCGAGTCTCCTCGTAGGTATGTGTGCCTCTCTAATTGCCGGCAGTCTGGAAGATGAATTGCTAATGGTTTTATGTTCCCCTTTTTTGTACAGCCAGCCACAGGCAACATGAACCTGAGCAATAACAATAATTATAATCATGGGTCGACAGAGTTTTTACGAGTCCATAGCCCAGTTTACAGAGTTTCGAGTGTCAGCGGCGTGCCCACAGAAGAGGCAGTCAAGATATATGGATAGGCTACTTGCCAGCCGCAGTGGAATAATGATGATGAAGAGTGAATGAATGCTGATGAAGATGGAATATGAGTGGTCCCTGTGTGTGAAGTGCAGGGCGTGAAAGTTTTCAATTTCCAAGCGGTGTACTATTTCACTCGAGCATCTTTTTTCGGTCCCTAAGCAATCTGTAAGACTCGATCTCACAGAGGAAGAAATTAATGTAAATGGTGATCGATGGGTTTGTTTTTAATTATCAAGGAAAACAAAACGGTAGATTAGATATTGAATATTTTAATAATGGAGAAAATATTCAAATATATCAAGACTCAAACTAATCTGATCACATTTGTTCAGTCTGCAAACTCGCACTACCTGAAGTGGCTTCAATTAGTTGCCGAATGCAAGATATTTTTCAATTAGCCAAGATAGCCCGGGAAGGCCAAGTTACTTAGACACAAGGGTCAGGGAATTACCGGGAACTGCAGAGACAGCATCGGGTTGCTGCGGCTTTGGGCGTGCAATTAACAGCATCACGTGACCTGCAACCCAAGGCGCTGCGAGGAGCACTCCGTGGCATGAAAAATGAAGTCGCAGCAGCAGACGCTGCAGGCGTTCTTTCGTCCATCTCCCCTGCCCACGCCCCGCCCCCTGAAGACCTCACCTCCGACCTTGCCCTGCCACGCCCCCCTGTGTGTGCGCTCAATCACGACCCGAATTGACTTTTGGGCTGCTGTGCATCATTAATTCACTTCAACCGAAATTTCCGAAATTCGAATTGAAATTGACTTGGGGTTAGGGGGAATCGAAGGGGGGCGGTGGGCGTAGGGCCAAAAACCGAATGAAAATAATAAAAATGTAATTAACGCCCAGGCCATAGACACACAGGGTAAGTGGGGCATGGCCATCGCGGTCGCCGTGGTGGTGTTTTCCCTTTTTGTTTTTGTGGGTCCATTTGGCTCATTTCTTATACAATTAAGTGGCCACTGCTTACGGCCAAGGGGGCCCAATCCTCGGAGCCCCGTCGCTGTCTGGCCTTCTTCAACTTTGTCTATGCCTGTCATGAATCCCATTGCGGGGCGTGGCCTCTCCGCTGCCGTTTTTGTTATTGCTTATCTGATTATGCGGATGACTGCGGACGCCGCGGACTGTGGACTCCGGGCTCAGACTCCGGATCCCAAACGACTCAAACAGTGCCAGGCATCTCCGTCTCCGCCGGGAACTCGGATGACACGTCAATGACAGCACCGTGGAGAGTTCAAAAGTTTAATTACCATTCGCAGTAATCAGTGTGTTTGGATAAATAAGTAGGTATATATATAATAGCTCAGGCATGAGCAAAAGTTTGGGCAGCCAAGGCTGTTGAATGCGCTACCAGAAAAACCCAACAAAATAAACAGAACTTTTAAGCCAATTTTAAATTAAAGAAAAATTTAATATAATTATGATTCGATAAGATGAAAAAGTAATTGAATTTCGGTTTAAAAATACTTAAGATATAGTTTTATACCTTAAGACTCTCTGCCCTAGAATCCTGTTAAATAAAATGTTTCTTTTTTTAATTCCAGGTATGTAAAAGTACAACTTCAAATCATTATTCCGCAATCAAATTAAAACAAGTAAGTAAGAAGCGCACATTTCCTTGGGTTATCTTTCCCCGAACAAACTACCCAAGGAGCTCATATCATAAACATTAACCAAGTAGGGGATTCCATCTCTGTGCCAAGTCTTCAGCACTTTAATGAAATCCTTTCTGGCCAGCTGACTTTCGTGAGGGTCGGCGGTGTTGGCTTCCCGATCCCAGCGGGTTTTATTGGATAAAAATAACAGAACAACAGGAAAAGTTGATGAACAGCAAGACAATGAACTATGCTAAACTTTCAGCCACAGTAAAACGGCTACGCTAAAGTGGCCGGCAAATATTTCGCTCAGTGGATGAGGGCAGAGAGAGGAGCAAGCCATGGACAAAGGGTCCTCATCGCCCCCAGGGGAACTGGGCCAAGCCAAGAAGGAAGCGAACGATGAGATACAATTCGGCTAATAGAAGCGGCCAAGAGAATGTGGCCCCAAAAGGGGGGATTTTCGTACAAAGTGGCAACTGTTCGGCACTAGATAAGCTCCGCTGCACTGACCACTTGCCAGATGGATTCGTACAGATTGGGGCTTCTTGGTGTCCACTTAAGATACACAAAGCTCAAAAAGATACAAAAGTGGGCAACAGATAATGGAGAAGAGGGCCACAAACTGCTCAAGACGCCGGCAGGCAACACGAGAGTGAGTCCATCGAAAAGGAAAAACAAAAATTGATTAATGGATGCAAATGATTGAAAAACGACAAACAAAAAAACAACAGACCGGAATAAAAGCCAGTTCACAAAGAGGGGATTTTTTCGAGGGATACGGAAGGGGATAGCGCTTCCAGGGGGAAGTGATCGCTGGCAGTTGGAATGTGGCGAGGTGAGGTTGATCTGTTGAGGGGAAACATCAAAGATTCAACGCGGAGGTGCATGCCACGCGCCATGTGGCCCATGTGGAGGAGGTGCTGACCCCAAAAAAGCAAAAGCAAGCCAAAAAGGAATATCAATTTGGTTTCCAATCAATTGGATGGACCTCACAGTCACATTCGGACAGTCGCCATCGCAAGACTAGGATATGTTTGAATAAATATCTATAAATATTTTTCAAAATATACATTTAAGTTTAAGAATACATTTCGTTGTATAATTAAGAATTAATTGTTGATAGGCAAACCTTTTATTTAACATCAGAAACTATAATAATGTCAGTCACACCCTTCAAAGCTTAATAGATTTTTTCTTTCTTAAAGATAAGAATACTTTATAATTCCATGACTATGATTTAATATGAAATTATTTAAGCAATAAACACCTGCTGCTATTGGCCTGGCCACACTTGTCTGTGCCTATGAAACGACTAGCTGCGGTTGCTTTTTATTGCACACTAAAAATGATCCACATCGGCATTGGATTGAATGCAGTGCAACCATCCATCTATCCATCCAGTGAGTCAGTCAGGCAGTCCGCCAGTCCGGCCTTCAATGCGTCAATTTGCCCAACCAGCCATCCATCTCGTCTGCTGACCAGACTGCAATTGTTTTGTTTGCTCTCCTGTCTGCCCCGCAAAAACCCACACACAGAAAACACACACAACACCGCCGCACACCCATCTTGGCTGAAGAATTGTAGCGCAAGAATAACACAAACCAGCGACGACGTCGGCGCTGTTAAAGCACCACGTACCATGTACCATATAGCAAATGCTTGTGGATTTTATTGGGACGGAGTGACGGAGGCTGATTGCCATCCAGAGATGCAGACGGAGATTCTGAGACTCTTCAGACTGAGCGCTGAGACGAAGGCCAACCGTCGCCGATGACGTTGATGAATTTCTATTTACTTTGTTTAATTTCTGTTTTTATTTGCCATTCGCCTGGCCACTCAATGCGAGGCATCGAATGTGGATGAAGAGGTCTGCCCTGCGTGCAATTAACGCAAAAGTACTGTACAGTGTACTGCCATGGTGCGGAGGAGTGGCACTGATGTGGCAGTGATGCCAAGTTTTAAGGTGACAATTTGGCTTGGGTTCCCCTTTTTACAGTATAGCGAAATGTAGGTTGATTTGAAATGAAACTATATTATATATATATATATATTAGAAGAGAACTCTATATAAAATTGTTCAGACTTATAGTATTTTAATAATTTGGAAAGGATATGCATTCCTTATAATATGTAAAGCTTTTGTTTCAATCTTTTAAATAATAAAACTTTTTTTGCCAATGATTTATACATTAAAATCGTTTAAAATTAAAGAGATTTTTCTATTTAAATCATTTGTAAATAAATAAATTTCAATATTTAACATATAATCACTTTGATTTCAGTTGAAAATATCCAAAAACACAGCACTGATTGGAAGTTTTAAGCTGCACTTACCGTTCGCCTGTTGCCCGTTTAATTGATTTTGACGCCGGTTGTCGAATACCACTGATGGCTCTCCGTCTCGTAACCCTTCTCTTTTACGGGATGCAATTAGTGCAGCGAGCTGTTGCATTTTCAATATGCGATAAGTACTCACTTTGCGGCTCCTCCCTCCCCCCTGCACTTGGCTTAGGGTCAGTTGGATGTCTTGAATCCCGGGCAAACTCTCATTTTTCTTTGGCTTCTTCGGTTTTGTTTACTTTTCGTACTTCCTTCCTGGTTACTTTGTTTGTCCGGTGATTAACTACTGCTAACTGCGAACGCTCACCCTTTTTCCTTTGGCATTTCCTTTTTGGCTTTGCAGCTTTGATTTTCCTCAAAGAGTGGCTCCTTCACTCTTCCATTTCTGTAATTATTTACCCAACCTTTGGCCTCTGTTTGGATACAGTTTTGGCTCGTTCTGGTAAGATTTGTTTGACTCTGAGGATAAATGGGGAAAAAATAGAGGGATGCATGTCGGCAAGATAGTCTGACTCAAACAGATGAAGTTGCAACCTCAAATTGATTTCTTGTGTCATTGCATTTGCATAGCCGCATTCATCTCGTGCAGGTGCAGGAAAATCCAGGATAGCAGGGAAAAATGTATGGAAATGCAAATGACTTTCGCCCTGCCCTGAATCACATGCAAGATATGTGTCAATATCAAGTCGATGAGATGGATATTGATTGCCTTTAGCCAAGCACTGAGCATTTTGCCTCTTAAATTCCAGCTCAAGTTGCAGACTCACCCGCAACTCGGGAGAGAACACTAATTAGTTTCTGGCATTTTCCCCCAGCGAGAACGAAGAGCAGGCAAATTGGCAATAACAAATAGCCGCCGTAAATCAATTGATGCCGAAACTAGAAATTATATGAGCCATATATATGCCCACAAAGCGGTCTCATAACTTTCCGCGCCATTGCAAACGGTCGGAGCCCCTCAGTTTTTCCCGATTTCCCCAGATTTCCCTCGATTCTCCCACTCCTTTATTGCGGGCTGGTGAATAACTCACAATTCGAGCGGAGCGATTCATGAGTGTGCCAAATGCTGTTTGTTTTCGTTTTCCCGCTTCTTTTTTTTTTGTCGGGATGGAAATGAAAAATATTTCATGGCAGCGATGAAAGCAAAGGCCTGGCCTAGTCCAGCTATGGAATAACTAATAAATTGGCGCTTAATCAACTCTTGGGGCCAAGAGGGAAAACTAAAAAAAAAGATGGGAAACAAAAACCAAAACAAAAACAGAAAGGAACACCAGCTGCCGCACAGAATGTTGCAAACTGCAAACTGCAGTCGGGATGAAAATTGTGTATCAAGTGGAATTAATTTAACTCACGGACCACAGCCGCAGCCGAGGCGAGGCGCCTCTTTCAGCATCTTTTATATAGATATGGAAAAAGTAAATAAAATGCAATCAAATTAAATGCAGCACAAACACAGCGGGACACTCGAAAAATATCCTATTCCAAGAAAAGTGAAATTGAAATATTAAAATCAAAAGAAAAGTATTCCTACTTTAGATGATAAATAGATGTTCAGTCTGATGTTTCAGGGACTCTTTTTAGATCATATCTAACTCTAAGATTTAACCTCTCTAAGTCCGCCTCGACTTTTCTCTGAGTGCATTAACAGCAACAACTGAAGTGGCAGCAACTTCACCAGCAACAACGGCAAGTGCACTTGAGAACAGAGCGAGATCTTTGGGGATTGGCGAGCTCTGGCGCTAGTTGAGTCCAAGTAAAGAACACTTCTCTTAGCCCAACTCCCCCAACACTTCACTCCTCTCCTCCCCTTAATCTACTATATCTCAGCGCAAAGCTATAGTAAACTGGAGCCATCAGCCTGTTGCTCGACTTTGGTCACAGCATGCTGCAACATTGTTGTAGTTGCTCTAGACTTTGGCCTGCCGCTTTCGTTGTTTTTTATTTGTTTGGTAGGCGCAGCGGAAGCAGGAAAAATAATAACAACAAAGCGCATAAATTTCAGCCACAGCACTAGCAACAACAATAAACAAAAACTGCCAAGAAGGAGCGGAAGAAATACAACGAAAAAAGAAGTCGACTAAACAAATTATAATCTCTACCCGCCGCTGCCGCCTGTGCTTAAAGTGTTTCGAGTAGTCCAAACTTTTCGTAGATGAGAAAGACAAATTTTTTCATATTTTATGTAACAAAAAAAAGTCGAAATCTTGTTAATTAATTACGTAATATACTTCTGAGGAATTAATTCAGCGAAATCTTTAGCAATAGTTGTAGTCTGAGACTGTTTGCATTCCCAAACCCCTAAAATTACCTCGAACATCTTAAGAACTTATTTTAAAATCCATTGAAATAAACCTTAAAGAGCTCAAAGAAGAATAATGTACTATTTGCTGTGGTGCTTTCCAAAGGCAAACATCTTGAACCCCTTAGTCTTCGTCGCCGCATCAGCCAACAGCCTCGAGTAGTTGCCGTTGTCGTCGCTGGGCCAAGTTGTATTTATTTTGATTTAGCTGGCTCCTTTCCTTGGCGGCGCTAGTATTTTGTTAATGATGATGAAGCGCAGCATGTTGAAAGGCAAATAAACAGCGGCACATCGGCAGCGGCAGCTGTTTCCCCCTCACACATGCACACACTCGAATTCACTTTAATTAAGCAAACATTGAGAATGCTCAGCGTTGCGGCTAAAAAATTCATTAAAACAAAGTTCGGTCCTAGCGCGCGGAGGAAAGCGCTTCGAATTGCTCCTGGGGTCGCTGTTTTTCTCCTAGCCGATGGTGCCTTGGAGCAAACAAAACGCACGCGCGTCACTGGCAGACATTTAATTTGCATAAAAAGTTTGCCACCCGCCTCCGAAAAATCCCCGGGATTCGCCTCCGGAAAGTTGGGCGAAGCTCCGCCGGAGTCTTGGGTCCGTCCTGTGATCCTTGTGGGCGTCGCGCGATTGTTTGACTGCGGCAGCGACCCGCGACATTGTCGACTATAATGGCAATAGACGAAATTTGCATAATGTTAATTTTAATTTGAAATTTGGCCACTCAACGGTGGCGCGGCGTCAGAAGAGCAGGACCACATTTATCTTACAACGTGTTGATGCGGTACATAAACTGCTCCAGCAGCTTGGACCCTGCCGGAAGAGCAAAAGATGGCATTAGGATAACTTTGCCATAGAAGAAATATTATTTTAAATTTTACAAGCTACCTGGGAAAGTTCTCTCCACAAAGTTTCTATTCATCAAAACATATTTTGGTTTTTTGGACGGCAATTAAATCCCATAAAGAAGATTTTAATAAAGCTTAACAAAATGTCAAAGATTGGACAACCATTTTCTTTCAGAAGCTTTTAAGACTTTAAATGCATTAATTTTCTACCCAGTTTAAAGGCAAATTAAATATTAAATTAAATTCAATTTATACTATCTTTATAAATTTCGAAGAATTAAAATGTCTACGAATAAGATTAAACCACATTCTCTCTTTAAATGAGTTTATTTTCTACACACATTTTAGCCAACTTGAATACTAAATAATTTCAACCAAAGGTGTTTAATTACCAAATAATCCTTTGGTGTGAAATTTATTTTCAGCTTTTTGACACTTCAATACGGCAAATAATTGCTTTGCATTATATAAAAGCCCAGAATTCGGTTTTCTTATTTATGAGAATTGCTTCCAAGGCAAGACAACAGGATTGTGAGTTGAGTCAAACCGAGATTTGCTTTGGCAGTTGTTTTATTCCTTTCGAATTCGTGGTCTGTGGTCCGGCCTTAAAGCGGTCTCCTCCATCTTGGCCAGCAATTGTGGCCAGTGGGCAAGTTTGGCGCACTTTTTATGAAATCCGGCATGGCCCAGTCATAATGCGACTTGCAGTGGCTTGAGGTCATGGCGAGGATTTATGTGACCCCCTTTTGTGGGGCCAAGTGCTCGGTGCAGCCATGTCCGGGGCTTAAAGTGCATAATTGGCAATGTTGGCCCAGAGAGAGAGATTTATGCAGCTGGTGCCTCGGCTGCCTTGACTGCCTCGGCTGCCTCAGCTGCTCCTGTTTCGGGCTCCGATTCTGATACTGGGCTCTCCTCTTTGAGCTGCATAATTAGCGCAAAGCCACTTGCGCCTAATGACCCTGTTAGACACGGCCGCATCACATTAGGGTCAGGCATCTGGGAATCAAGGAGATGGGTCAGCAGCCCACGCTCCTGGGGCTGCCATAAATAATGCATGCATATTGCACTCGATCCCGGACCCACCATCCCCCCAACAATCATGCTGTCCAAATTTGTATTTATTAGACAATGCGCCACGGGGCGTATGTGTAATATGCCAAGCTATGCCATGCCCTGCCATTAGATGCATTCCAATCTAACATGACAGCCTCGGAGCGAGTGTGTGTGTGTGCTTGAGTGTGCAGTTACTGCAATCTTGGAGAGCCATTGTGGGTGCAGGGAATGCCCGGATTAGCCACGAGGCTCTCCTCGCCAACATGCAATTCTCTGGGCCCCAGAACGGTTCTATTGAACCCGTTTGGAGTGCCCACATTATCATATTCCCTCCCCGCCGACCCCAAGTCTCGCTCATGCTTAGCCAGAGGAAAATCCAATAAAAATAATGAAGCTAGAGTCGGCGACGGAGACCATCCAGCAACAATGGCGTGCCAGCAAAGGGGGGGCCATAAAAAAAGGACGCTGAGCAGCGCATGAAAAATATAAAAAGTTAAAATAATAGAAAGCTGCTGCATATTTTGACTCCAGAATAAATAGACTTTTGCATACACGAAGTGTGTCTCTGTGTGTGTCGGTGGCATAGCACATACTCAATTTATTTACAAAGCAGGACTCTCAGTCACCAGCTCTGTGGCAGTTGCAGCGAAACATATACATATAAATATATGTGGAGAGAAGGGCGTGGCACATACGTACTCGTACTCGAACTTGTACTCTTCCTACATATATAGCACATTTTGGCCAGCCGAGTGCCGTAGTTAAACACTCATTGTTGATGCTTCCTCAAACCCAAAAAGCCTCAAAACAAAGTGAAGGAAGGTATGGGAACAGAGACAACACCCCCGGTCGCCCATTCACACTCAATCACACACTCGCTGACCGCTCAATGGGCAAATAACATGTCAAGTCTCATTATGATTCGCTCACAAATCGGGTAACCACATCCATCGGTGGATAGTACAGTGGTGCAGCATTAGGCTAGAAAGCGATAATCCAAACTCTTGCTGCTTGAAAAGTTGTAATATGCTGATGGAAAGCGATTCAATTTAATTTCCACGTACTTCCTGAGCCTCTCAAAAATGTAAATTTCGAGGGCATAAAGCAAAGTCTTATGGCCACAAATCGAGGAGCATTATTTTAAATCGACGCTTAATCACCCGTTGTCGGACCACTGTAACTTGGCCTGGTCGCGCTTCATCGGTGGACTGTCGGAGTGGCCACAGCATCGTTTTTATCAGTCAGCCTGCGACCGTCCCTTCAACCCGCCGACCCTCCGGCATTGTCCAGGTCCGTCCGTCTCCGTCCGGGGCTCTGGGTGAATGTGTGTGTGTGTCTGCTAAAATGGCTGGCAATTTAGAATTTATGGCAGCTGCATGATTTGTATGATATGAACGTAAGCAGTTTGCACTCACGTACCGAGGGGGCACGGATCCATCCGAATGGAGGGCAGGAAGCGAGGGCACAAAGGGTTGCCGTTGCCGGCATCCGCATCTGTATCTATGCGTCTGTATCTGTATCTGCGACTCTGTCTCTGCCCCGGGGCAGCGGCGCATTTGTCTATTTGAACTTGTGCCGGGCGCAATGTGATCATTTAATTTGAATTCGCGTCTGACGTGGCCGCCGGCAGAAAATTAAACAACGCACAGGATGCGCCGCATACAGATGCCAAAAGGGCCGTGGACCCAGGCTTTTTTTTCTCTATATACCCGTCTTCTACGTAAAACGAATATATTTTAGCCGCCGCTCATTTGCATTTGCCTGTGAAATTGGTTAGTTTCATTCCCATGTAGCTGGCCACGTTGGCGGTGGCTCGCCTGTAATTTGCTCATTAAAGCAACGGGCGCTGCAGGATGCTGCGATGCTGCGATGCTGCGATGCTGCGATGCTGAAATGCTGGGCAAAGGATGCATCAGGCATCGGCATCCGGGCATCAGCTGTTGCCTCGCATTATGCGCGTAAGCGTAAAACTTTCAATTATTTAAATTATGCCACATGAACAATGCCACAAAAGCTTCAAGCCGGCGCACACACATATGCCACCAGAAGCGTCAGCTGCAGGTTTTCGTTGGTGTTGCCGCTGCTGCTCCCGATGCTGCCCATGTTGCTGAATGTCGCTCCTGCTGCAACGTTGTTTCCAACATTGTCGCCCATAGTCATCTGGCCGTCTGCAGATTCCATGTTACAAAATTGCCGCAAGTTAAACGCATGTCGACACGGAACACTCCGCTGTTGCCTTGAAAAGTACACAGAGGAAAGAATTTCTGATACATTGAATAGAGTTTATAATAAAAGAAAACTTAATTATAAACTTAAATAAAGAAAATCTAGAGAAGCTAGCCGGATATCTTCAGGAGTTCCTTAAATAGATAGCTTTTTACTCTATATATTTCACATTTAAGCTAAATCATCATTAATTTCTATATTCAAAACAAAAAGCTCCCACCGTGACTGTAATTTTCCTTAGTGTACAACACCAACACTTTCCTCCACTTCCTGCCAACACCATCTCCTGCAACCGAACACTACCCACATAATTCATTCATATCATCAGCGCTCCGCTCGACTCCTCCTGCGGAGGAGACATCGCCGGATGAGTGATGGCTCCAGCATATCGCGCATATCGACATCATAACCATTGTGTAAATGTCACTTCATCCCATCCCAAGTGGGGGAGCTGCTGAGGTGCCAGGGGAGACGAAAGGATGAGACCCCAATGTTTCGTTTCCTCCCCCCTTTCGTTATTTATTGGGAATATTGCACATACGCCGGGTGTTACGCGTCAAAATATGGAATTACTGAAGCGTGAGCCAACCGAGAAGATATACTACAACTGCTTATAGGATATGATACCGCTGGCTGCTTAGCTCCGGTATAAATTATGCAATGCAATGCATATGGGAATGTACTATGTGAGAAATTATTCAGACCGCAATTCTTTTTGCGGAATCACAGGAGCTCACTGAAGCGAAGAGTATCCAGGATTGAAGGGTGCCGCTGGAAAGGAACTCCAATTTGCTCGACTCGGCGCCATTGGATGAGCACTGTCAAACAATTTATACGGCAGGAGTACGGATGGAAGCCACCGCCATCGCCATTGCCATTGCCACTGCCAGCACCGCCGACGCTGACATCACAATTAAGCCATAACTCATCGGGCAATGGCAATATGTGAGCTGCATTTTGTATTGTGTCAGTGGCTCGGTTACATTCCATTACAGCCATAAAAAGAGGCTTACCACCGACGATGCCCAAAAAGAGGGTCGAAAAAAATCTGTACAAATGCCACACACGAACTGCAACAGCAAAAGGCGGCATCAGCAGACCAAATAAACCATTTCGAGGCGGTGCACAGCAAGAAATGAACAAGTTTTTCAGATTAATAAGATGTCTGCTAATTTGGAGCTGATAAAAATATAAATATTATATAAACTTTATGTATTTATACAGCTGAAAAAGTTGTCCGTTAAAGTATCTTAAATATGCCTTATTTCTTTCCCTTTAAACTGTTCAAAGTTCTTAAAAATATTTACATATCATTATGCAGAATATAAAATTCATTTTACTACTAAATACATTTTAATGTGTGTTTGTTCCTAATTTCCCTTTTTCCCCTTTCATAAATAAGATTTACAATTGCCTCTGTAATTGAATTTCTTAAATGTATTTAAATGTTACATTTTAATTAATACTGGCTCGCTGTTTCTCCTTGTGGAGCGACACAAAAAAAAGAGCAGCTGGTGCGGGAACGGCTGCACATACAGATACGGATCCGGCAACCCATGCATATAGAGATACAGATACAT